>OX451739.1:252350878-252355878 GCA_948472305.1 Vicia faba
AGATAGATAGATAGATAGATAGATAGATAGATAGATAGATAGATAGATAGATAGATAGATAGATAGATAGATAGATAGATAGATAGATAGATAGATAGATAGATAGATAGATAGATAGATAGATAGATAGATAGATAGATAGATAGATAGATAGATAGATAGATAGATAGATAGATAGATAGATAGATAGATAGATAGATAGATAGATAGATAGATAGATAGATAGATAGATAGATAGATAGATAGATAGATAGATAGATAGATAGATAGATAGATAGATAGATAGATAGATAGATAGATAGATAGATAGATAGATAGATAGATAGATAGATAGATAGATAGATAGATAGATAGATAGATAGATAGATAGATAGATAGATAGATAGATAGATAGATAGATAGATAGATAGATAGATAGATAGATAGATAGATAGATAGATAGATAGATAGATAGATAGATAGATAGATAGATAGATAGATAGATAGATAGATAGATAGATAGATAGATAGATAGATAGATAGATAGATAGATAGATAGATAGATAGATAGATAGATAGATAGATAGATAGATAGATAGATAGATAGATAGATAGATAGATAGATAGATAGATAGATAGATAGATAGATAGATAGATAGATAGATAGATAGATAGATAGATAGATAGATAGATAGATAGATAGATAGATAGATAGATAGATAGATAGATAGATAGATAGATAGATAGATAGATAGATAGATAGATAGATAGATAGATAGATAGATAGATAGATAGATAGATAGATAGATAGATAGATAGATAGATAGATAGATAGATAGATAGATAGATAGATAGATAGATAGATAGATAGATAGATAGATAGATAGATAGATAGATAGATAGATAGATAGATAGATAGATAGATAGATAGATAGATAGATAGATAGATAGATAGATAGATAGATAGATAGATAGATAGATAGATAGATAGATAGATAGATAGATAGATAGATAGATAGATAGATAGATAGATAGATAGATAGATAGATAGATAGATAGATAGATAGATAGATAGATAGATAGATAGATAGATAGATAGATAGATAGATAGATAGATAGATAGATAGATAGATAGATAGATAGATAGATAGATAGATAGATAGATAGATAGATAGATAGATAGATAGATAGATAGATAGATAGATAGATAGATAGATAGATAGATAGATAGATAGATAGATAGATAGATAGATAGATAGATAGATAGATAGATAGATAGATAGATAGATAGATAGATAGATAGATAGATAGATAGATAGATAGATAGATAGATAGATAGATAGATAGATAGATAGATAGATAGATAGATAGATAGATAGATAGATAGATAGATAGATAGATAGATAGATAGATAGATAGATAGATAGATAGATAGATAGATAGATAGATAGATAGATAGATAGATAGATAGATAGATAGATAGATAGATAGATAGATAGATAGATAGATAGATAGATAGATAGATAGATAGATAGATAGATAGATAGATAGATAGATAGATAGATAGATAGATAGATAGATAGATAGATAGATAGATAGATAGATAGATAGATAGATAGATAGATAGATAGATAGATAGATAGATAGATAGATAGATAGATAGATAGATAGATAGATAGATAGATAGATAGATAGATAGATAGATAGATAGATAGATAGATAGATAGATAGATAGATAGATAGATAGATAGATAGATAGATAGATAGATAGATAGATAGATAGATAGATAGATAGATAGATAGATAGATAGATAGATAGATAGATAGATAGATAGATAGATAGATAGATAGATAGATAGATAGATAGATAGATAGATAGATAGATAGATAGATAGATAGATAGATAGATAGATAGATAGATAGATAGATAGATAGATAGATAGATAGATAGATAGATAGATAGATAGATAGATAGATAGATAGATAGATAGATAGATAGATAGATAGATAGATAGATAGATAGATAGATAGATAGATAGATAGATAGATAGATAGATAGATAGATAGATAGATAGATAGATAGATAGATAGATAGATAGATAGATAGATAGATAGATAGATAGATAGATAGATAGATAGATAGATAGATAGATAGATAGATAGATAGATAGATAGATAGATAGATAGATAGATAGATAGATAGATAGATAGATAGATAGATAGATAGATAGATAGATAGATAGATAGATAGATAGATAGATAGATAGATAGATAGATAGATAGATAGATAGATAGATAGATAGATAGATAGATAGATAGATAGATAGATAGATAGATAGATAGATAGATAGATAGATAGATAGATAGATAGATAGATAGATAGATAGATAGATAGATAGATAGATAGATAGATAGATAGATAGATAGATAGATAGATAGATAGATAGATAGATAGATAGATAGATAGATAGATAGATAGATAGATAGATAGATAGATAGATAGATAGATAGATAGATAGATAGATAGATAGATAGATAGATAGATAGATAGATAGATAGATAGATAGATAGATAGATAGATAGATAGATAGATAGATAGATAGATAGATAGATAGATAGATAGATAGATAGATAGATAGATAGATAGATAGATAGATAGATAGATAGATAGATAGATAGATAGATAGATAGATAGATAGATAGATAGATAGATAGATAGATAGATAGATAGATAGATAGATAGATAGATAGATAGATAGATAGATAGATAGATAGATAGATAGATAGATAGATAGATAGATAGATAGATAGATAGATAGATAGATAGATAGATAGATAGATAGATAGATAGATAGATAGATAGATAGATAGATAGATAGATAGATAGATAGATAGATAGATAGATAGATAGATAGATAGATAGATAGATAGATAGATAGATAGATAGATAGATAGATAGATAGATAGATAGATAGATAGATAGATAGATAGATAGATAGATAGATAGATAGATAGATAGATAGATAGATAGATAGATAGATAGATAGATAGATAGATAGATAGATAGATAGATAGATAGATAGATAGATAGATAGATAGATAGATAGATAGATAGATAGATAGATAGATAGAGATAGATAGATAGATAGATAGATAGATAGATAGATAGATAGATAGATAGATAGATAGATAGATAGATAGATAGATAGATAGATAGATAGATAGATAGATAGATAGATAGATAGATAGATAGATAGATAGATAGATAGATAGATAGATAGATAGATAGATAGATAGATAGATAGATAGATAGATAGATAGATAGATAGATAGATAGATAGATAGATAGATAGATAGATAGATAGATAGATAGATAGATAGATAGATAGATAGATAGATAGATAGATAGATAGATAGATAGATAGATAGATAGATAGATAGATAGATAGATAGATAGATAGATAGATAGATAGATAGATAGATAGATAGATAGATAGATAGATAGATAGATAGATAGATAGATAGATAGATAGATAGATAGATAGATAGATAGATAGATAGATAGATAGATAGATAGATAGATAGATAGATAGATAGATAGATAGATAGATAGATAGATAGATAGATAGATAGATAGATAGATAGATAGATAGATAGATAGATAGATAGATAGATAGATAGATAGATAGATAGATAGATAGATAGATAGATAGATAGATAGATAGATAGATAGATAGATAGATAGATAGATAGATAGATAGATAGATAGATAGATAGATAGATAGATAGATAGATAGATAGATAGATAGATAGATAGATAGATAGATAGATAGATAGATAGATAGATAGATAGATAGATAGATAGATAGATAGATAGATAGATAGATAGATAGATAGATAGATAGATAGATAGATAGATAGATAGATAGATAGATAGATAGATAGATAGATAGATAGATAGATAGATAGATAGATAGATAGATAGATAGATAGATAGATAGATAGATAGATAGATAGATAGATAGATAGATAGATAGATAGATAGATAGATAGATAGATAGATAGATAGATAGATAGATAGATAGATAGATAGATAGATAGATAGATAGATAGATAGATAGATAGATAGATAGATAGATAGATAGATAGATAGATAGATAGATAGATAGATAGATAGATAGATAGATAGATAGATAGATAGATAGATAGATAGATAGATAGATAGATAGATAGATAGATAGATAGATAGATAGATAGATAGATAGATAGATAGATAGATAGATAGATAGATAGATAGATAGATAGATAGATAGATAGATAGATAGATAGATAGATAGATAGATAGATAGATAGATAGATAGATAGATAGATAGATAGATAGATAGATAGATAGATAGATAGATAGATAGATAGATAGATAGATAGATAGATAGATAGATAGATAGATAGATAGATAGATAGATAGATAGATAGATAGATAGATAGATAGATAGATAGATAGATAGATAGATAGATAGATAGATAGATAGATAGATAGATAGATAGATAGATAGATAGATAGATAGATAGATAGATAGATAGATAGATAGATAGATAGATAGATAGATAGATAGATAGATAGATAGATAGATAGATAGATAGATAGATAGATAGATAGATAGATAGATAGATAGATAGATAGATAGATAGATAGATAGATAGATAGATAGATAGATAGATAGATAGATAGATAGATAGATAGATAGATAGATAGATAGATAGATAGATAGATAGATAGATAGATAGATAGATAGATAGATAGATAGATAGATAGATAGATAGATAGATAGATAGATAGATAGATAGATAGATAGATAGATAGATAGATAGATAGATAGATAGATAGATAGATAGATAGATAGATAGATAGATAGATAGATAGATAGATAGATAGATAGATAGATAGATAGATAGATAGATAGATAGATAGATAGATAGATAGATAGATAGATAGATAGATAGATAGATAGATAGATAGATAG
>OX451739.1:252365878-252386696 GCA_948472305.1 Vicia faba
TGTCATGACTGATGTCTTAACATTCTAGTTCAGGTTGTACTAACTCAATAGGTACATGTGCAGAAAAAATATTGTAATTCAAATACTGATGTTTATAAGTGTGTATCTGAGCATGTTTGCAAAATGATCACATTTTGCTAAATCAGTAGACAGGTTTTCTCAGATGTCATAACAGATGTTATGACATCCTGTTCTGAACTAACAGGATTGCAGGATTGGATAAGTCTGAGTTTTTTCAGGAAATAACTCAGTCCTTTCTGAACAGAATCCTGCGTTTTCTGAGGAGTAACCTAGCTCAATCCTAACCTGATCAATAAAGTACTGTGACCTGGTCTTTAGGTCAAACGGAATCAACCCTAGGTTTTTGGAAACCCTAACTGAAGTTACAGCTGCTATATATTCAACAGAGCTGCGGTTTTTCAAGATATCCCTGCTGATTGATTAGAAGATCAATTTTGTAATCTGTATAGATTTGTTTATTGTACTCCAAGCAATTATCATTGTGATAAGTGCCTTGGAATAGGTTTCAATTGTAAGGGTTGTGTAGCACTCAAAGCTTTGAAGCAAGAGTGTTTGAATGTTACTTGACTAAAGCTGTGAAGCAGAGTCAAGTTAGTTGTGTACATCACTCAAAGTTGTGAAGCACGAGTGATTGTGTTACTTGATTAAAAAGCTGTGAAGCTTAATCAAGTGTGTGTTTTGAAGAGTGTCTTCATCAATTCTTAAGTCAAATTGGTTTATGTATCACTGCTGTGATTGAGGGGGAGTGAGTAGGAACTCAGGTTTAAGTTGTACTTAGATTAGAATTGCATTGAGTAGGTCTTAAGTGAAGGAGATAAACTGGTTGGTTTATTCCTGAATTAACATCTCTTATAGTGGATTCTCTCCCTGGCTTGGTAGCCCCCAGAGTAGGTGTTGTTGCACACTGAACTGGGTAAACAATTGACTGTGTTATTTACTGCTTTTGTATTTACTGTCATATAGTAAGTCAGATACGGTGTCATAACATTGGACGTGACATTGAGTATCTGCAGCCAGAATTTCAATTGGCATCAGAGCAGGCACCCTGCCTGTATTACTGGGTGAGATCTAGGGATATCACTTTCTGGCACTATGGACAAAGAAGGAGTTTTTGGAAATAGACCACCCATTCTGGATGGAACCAATTATGACTACTGGAAACCTCGTATGATTGCCTTCCTAAAATCTCTTGACAAAAAGGCTTGGAGAGCTGCTGACAAAGGATGGATTCATCCCACCATAACTGAAAAAGATGGGACAATCAGTCTGAAGCCTGAGGAAGATTGGAGTAAAGAAGAAGATGAGTTAGCTCTGGGAAATTCAAAAGCCTTAAATGCCTTGTTCAATGGAATTGATAGAAACAACTTCAGACAAGTACATCAATATGAACTGGCCAAGGAAGTTTGGGACACTCTCAAAACTACTCATGAGGGCACTTCCAAAGTAAAAATGTCAAGGCTTCAGATGTTGACCACTAAGTTTGAGAATCTAAAAATGATGGAAGATGAAACCATTCATGAGTTTCACATGAACATCTTGGAGATTGCCAACACCTCAGGAGCACTGGGAGAAAAAATGTCAGAAGAAAAACTGGTGAGGAAGATTCTCAGATCCTTGCTGTTGCACCCCAAAATTTGCCCTCCCATATTCTCCAAGAAATTGCCAAGCCAAGTCATAAAATTCTCCAAGGGTTGCACAGTCCAACTGTCTCCTATACAGTCAAAGCTAGGGTTTGTATCCTGATCAAGAAATTGAAGGTTTCAAAGGCCCAATCAAGTCTCATATGCTTACAAATGTGGTCAAGCATCTTCATATCAAGTTTCAAGGCATTCAGCTCAAAATTGCACAGTCAAAACCCTAAATTGCACTACAGTCAACTGTAGGGGCAAAATGGTCATTTGACAGTCAAAAGTTCAAATTTTTTGTCAACATATCATTTTGAAGCCACAAACATCATTTGATCAATGCTTGATCATGATTCTCAAAATTTGGCTCAGAAATCATCAAAGATGCAAAAGTTGCTATATTTGGACAGCTGAAAAAGTCAACTGAAATTGACCAGGGCATAACTTTCACATGGATTATCAGAAAAATTCCATCCAAAGCTCATTTTGAAGAGAAAGACATTTCCTACAATTCATCTTCATATTCCAAGTCCAAGAAATGCTCTCACAAAAAGTTATCAATTTCAACATTATAGGTCATTTTCAAAAGTCAACAAAAAGGGACTTTACGTCAAAGGCCATAACTTGAGATTGGTAAATCAAAATGACATGGGACCAAAGGCATGGGTTAGAGGACTCAAAGACCTTTCCAAAATGTCAAAGAACATGTGAAAAGCTTAAAAATTGAGCAAGTTATGCCTTGTGGAAGTTGGGAAATTTTTGGGAATTTTGAAAAGTCAACATTGATGCAAATGATCCAAAAATGCTAATGGGCCCATTTTTCTTCCAAGTTTCTTCATGCCAAGCCTATGCACGACCATTAGGCCCAAAGGGAAGTATTTTCTCATTTTTTAATTATTTATTTGAATTTATATTAATATTAATTCATTTAAATTACTTAAATACATGAAAAATATAAAGCTTGACCTAAAAAATCTTTTTATGCACATTCTAGGCTCAAGATCTCGTGCTTAGCCAATTATGGAAGGATTTGGTTTGATTTGAGCTGATTGAACAAAATTGCACATGGAAAAGATTTGAAAAAATCTTAAGAAAATCAAAGATTGAAAACTATGAATGCCTTGGATATTATCCAATTTTGTTGACCTAAGAGCTTCACTATATGATCAGAATCACAACCCTAAAGCTATTAGACTAGAAGCTGCGCTCAGAAGCCATACACAAACTTGAATTTTTTTCCATAAAACACAAAACTGATTTCAAGGTTATAGGTGGATTCAAGCCTCCATTCCTTTTCCAATAGCTTCCTTAGGCATTCCTGAACGTGTGCCAATCATAAACAACAAGCAAAGCTCCAAGAATTGGTAGATTATGTTCAAACTGAGTCACGAAATTCTTGAAATCGTATAGCATAATTCAAGCATCTTTTTGCATTTTTCTTTATTGATTCATGCTCATAATGATGTTTCTAAGCTAACCAACGTATTCAATTGTGTTTTTGTGCCACATATGCGATTCTACCATGTTTGAATATTAGGGTTACAGGTTTTTAAAATTAGGGCTTTTGCAAAGAAGAAAAATCAAAGCTTCAGACCATGGCCATTGAATTCAGTGCATTGAGACGGACATAAACCAACCTTCGCGAACAATTTATGAAGCTTATAGCGCTAATCGCTATTTTCCCATAGCCCACTTTCTGCAACGCCATGAAAACCGTGGCCATACGCTTTGTTTACAGGGGACGTGAAGACGAAGATATCGTGGCAAGTTCTGATTCGTTGGTTCAAACTTTCGCGCGTTGGATCCACTAATTCTCCATTTTCTTTTCAAAATCTTTATTTGTTCTTAATATATCAAACAGGTTAAGTGGCACAGATGGCAAGCGCTTATTGTTTCAACCTCCAAGACCTGGGTTCGAGTCCCAGGTCTGAGTAATTTCCATATTATTTTTCCATTAGTAATTACATGCAGGCATAACGTTAAGACTCACCATGCACGTTCAAGGATCAACCAGCCACGCGTCCTGGAGATCAATCAGAGGGCTCAAATTCAAGGCATATGGTAAACGTTGGTCAGCCTTGCTACATGCTACGCAAAAAGTCAATGGACCAAAGTGTTGATGGGCCTGAATGCTAGGCCTATACCTCCAATTTTGGGGCTACCCCCCCCCCCCCCCCCCTGGTTTGCCTTCACTATTTTTATTTATTTATTTTTTTATTCTTGTTTTAATTGTTATGTTTATTTTAATTATTGTTTATTTAATTAATTATTTTTTAACAAAAAACATCATAAAATCAGAAAAGACAAAATGTAATAAATATTTTTATTTTAATTATTTTTATAGATAAATTGCATGTAAATGAATTTAGTATAATTAGGTTTTTTGCAATTTTAATTCTTTTCATAAAAAATATAAAAAATGTAGAATTTAGGTTTAATTGTTAATTCTTTTTTATTCCCTTTTTTTAATCATAACATTATTGTTTTATTTATTTTCATAAATTGAATTTTGCATGTAAATTAACTTAGATTTAAATTAGGTTAAAACTTAATATTTTCGCAATAAATTTAAAAAAACATTAGAACTAGGGTTTAGCATTTTATTTTTAATTTCAATAAATTCTTTTTCTTTTAAATCTTAAAAAATACAAAAATACCAAAAACATTCTTTTCTTTAATTTTAATTCTAATTCCTCATTAAATTTAATTTTTCGCAAAAGGGTCCAACGCCCATATTGTTTAATTTATTTAATTTCGCATATTTATTTTTATGTCGTTTAATTAATTTTGTATCTCTCCCAAAGCCTTGTAACAATTTTATTTCTCGCACTTTTATTGCTTTATTTATTTTTCCGTCAAATCGGGTCCGGATTTTAATTTGGCGATGTGGACCCGCGCCCTTTGTAATAGTTTAGATTTATTTTCCCGCAAACTTTATAAACTGTTAAATATGCATGCAAGAATGAATGTCTAAATAAAATCAAGCGTAGAACACAACAAACATGACAAGACAAATATCAATGAAAACGACACACGAATCGCACACACCACCCCTAGGGTACGCCTCACTGTTGCCTTTCGAAAGGTGATCGTCGAGTAGAGGACGTCTTAGTAAGTCCTCATGATCCGGGAACCTGGCATGAGGGTAGCTTCTAAGGTGTCTTCCCATTGCTCCGGTGATCACCATGTCCCTAAACTCGAATTGACCCGAACACCTCCAACGGTGGTGCTACCTACCTCTCAATGGTGGGATGGCACTACTTTAAAGGACATTTATACAGACGAATTCCTTAGGGTAGGTAGGTTCTCAAGGATACTTGCTCTAATCTCAAAACAAACTCAAAAAGACTTTTCACACTGACACTTTTCAAAAGCTTTCAAAGCAAATTTTTCAAACACTCTGACGTACGAGTCGATCTGAAATTTTTCAAAGAAACTTTTTTTAAAACCCACATTGAAAAGCAAACAAACATTTTTGAAAACACAATGAGCAAGTATCTAAGAGCCCATGGATAACCATGGATAGAAAGGGTGCTAACACCTTCCCTTTCTATAACCTACCTCCCGAACCGAGAGCAATCTCTTTAAAGGAATTTTTCTGTGCTTTTGTCCTTTCCATTTGGAGAAAATAAAAGACGGTGGCGACTCTTGCTTACCGCGACATTTCGCGAACCAGCGATAAACAGTCAGTTCCAGATCCACCGATCACAGAACTGGCGACTCTGCTGGGGATATAACTTAAAGTGAGGTGTACCTTAGGGCTAGCTCATAACTATGTTTTCAATTGTCTTCTTTGCTTGCTTTATTATTGTGGGTTGCTTGGGAGTTCTATAGATCCTAACCCGGATCTGGGGGATACCTTCTTAGAAAGTAGCAACAAGGCTGTGAGGGAACTGTGCGGGGTATACCGACATGGTTGAAGCAGTCTGCTACGTTGATGTGGCACTTTGGTATGTACCGGTAACCCTTGAGTTCAGTCAAGGAGAGTACGGGGCCTCCGCGTGGTGTCGTGAAGCATCAACTGACCTTAGGAACCTTAATTGAACTATCTTGGCCTCTTTAGGGTAGTGAGATAACTGACTTTGGTGCAGTCCGAGGTTGGTTGATACTCGATACTACACTCAATTGAGGGTTGCTTTCCTGGAATATTTCGGTCGCCAGTTCAGTGGCTAAATCGAAACGATGAACAACGAAAGCAATCCCGTGATATTGGGAACCTTAGAACCCGGTTACTTCTAATAGGACAGGTTGAACCCACCAACTTCAAGAGGGTAATACCCAGACCTCATGCTGGCCTAAACTCTAAGGGCTTTCTCTTGTGTGACTTGCGTGCCTTCGTACTTGACTACTTGCATGCTTGTTATCTGACCCTTGATGTCTTGCAGGTTTTGTTCATAGCCCTTTATTAGGACTTATAACAGGGTGTACTAACCATTTGCAGGTTCTGTTTATAGTCCTTAATTGGGACTCATGACAGGTTTTACTTAGGTTTCTTGCAGGTTTTGTTCATAGTCCTTAATTGGGACTTATAACAGGGTGTACTAACTACTTGCAGGTCCTGTTTATAGTCCTTAATCAGGACTCATAACAAGTTTATCAAGTTTCTTGCAGGTTTCGGTTTATAGTCCTTAATTGGGGCTCATAACAGGGTTACCCACATTACCCCATGCATAGCATGACATCATACCATTGCATACCATTGCATACATCCTAACCCATTTCAAGGATCTCAAGGGCTTGTGATGCAGGTCATGATAAATCAAACATCTAGCAAGGGGAAAAGAGGATTTATTTTCCTCTAGCTAAGGTTGTCAGGGGCTATGACCCACTGGATATGGTGAGCCTTTGACCCTTGAAGAAGGACTCTCAACAACATGAAGTTCCTTCAATCAAGTTACCAGTTTTCAACTCTAACAATTTGTCTGTTTACCCCACGAGGTCCTTGAAAACATTACATGCATGTCATACATCTCATTGCATTGCAGGTATCCCTTTGACAGGTTGCTTACCCTTCTCCGCTATTTATTTCAGCCGATCATCATGAATCCTGAATCATCAGCTGAGCAGACTATCAAGGACCTCCAGGCTCAGAACGCCCAGTTCCAAGAGCTGATCATGAATTTGACTCAGGGGCAACAAGATCTGAAGGCTCTGCTCTTGAAGAAGGACAAGAAGAAGAAGAGGACTATTTTGTTCAGCCCTAGACGCGGATCTGGGAATACACCGCCGATTGAAACTGAGAGGACAACCCCATCTGTGAGGGAAAGCAGTCACCATGAGAGAGAGGTTCCCAGTCCAGTGGTCTCCGACAACGAGACAAATTTTGATGAAGAGCAGTACCCTCCTGCTGAGGACAGATATAAGCAACTGGAGGACAGATTGAAAGCTATGGAGGTTCAACAGGTACCTGGGCTGGATTTCGGAGATCTGGGTTTGTCAACTGGTGTGGTTATTCCTCGGAAGTTCAAAGCACCATCCTTTACTAAGTATGACGGGGCGTCTTGCCCCAAGCTGCATCTAAGGTCCTATGTTCGGAAGATTCAACCATATACGGTGGACAAGAATTTATGGATCCACTTCTTCCAGGAGAGTCTTTCAGGGACTCATCTCGAATGGTTCTATCAGCTGGATGGGACCAAAGTTCGTAACTGGGAGGAGCTGGCTACTGCTTTCTATAAGCAGTATCAATATAATGCCGACCTTGCCCCTACGCGTACCCAACTCCAGGGTATGTCGTTAGGATCAAGTGAAGGTTTTAAAGAATATGCGCAGAAATGGAGGGATCTTGATGGAAGGGTACAACCACCTCTGACTGATCGGGAACTTGTGGACATGTTCTTGGGGACCTTGTCTGGTCCATTTTATAACCACCTGATCGGGAATTCTTCTGCTGGGTTCACAGATCTTATCTTGACCGGGGAGAGAATTGAAGCTGGCATCCGGTCTGGGAAAATTCAAGAGGCTGCACCTTCGGATAAAAGGCCTCATCATGGAAAGAAAGAATCCAATGCCGTGCACGGTAAAAAGAGCCGTCATGAGGCAGGGGCAATCCAAATCTCCAATCCTGGACCTGCTCAACAAGGACAGGGGCAGCAACGCAAAGAGAAACGGCAGTACACCAAACTCAACATGTCGTTGGATCAAGCACTGCAACAAATGTTGAAGGCAGGATTGATCACCTTAAGGGCTCCTCTTCGGAATCCGAACACTTCTGCACCCAACTATCATCCCAACGATAGGTGCGCATATCATTCAGATAGCCCGGGGCATACTACAGACAACTGCTGGCCTCTCAAGAACAAGATCCAAGATATGATTGACGCCGGGGAGATTCAGTTTGAAGTGCCAGAGACTCCGAACATAATCACTGCTCCGTTACCCAATCATTGAAGACCTTTTGTTTATTTGAATTTCTGAGTTGTGTTTTTCTTTGCTTATACAAACAATTAATGTCATAGCAAACTCTTTTATTCTATTAATGCATCGCATATGTCTGTTTTGAGGAATTAATACAATTATTTTCATTATGTTCGAATATCTTTTCATATTTTTTCTGATGTCAACTCTGGATCTAAAATTCTAAGCCTCTTGAGGGAGGATGACGAAAACGATACCACGATCTTTACAGTATGCTTTTGAACAGACCCCGCTGATGAGGTACAGGCATTGTTTCAACCCCTAAACACTGGAGTTATAAGGATGATAATCCCTCGTCAACCCATCAAAGCCAAAGAAGTAGGAGTTTTTATTTTCAAAATCAAAACCCTTAATCATAACCTGGGGCAGGGTAGTTCTCTCAGTTGATCCAACTGCATCTTTACAAAACGAACAAAGACAGTGATGGTTCAGAACAATCAAAAGGACAGGCAGTCATCATCAAAATTCATAAATGAAAAGCCCAAAAAGTCTAAACCTACAAAGGGGACTTATGAAACTGGGGCATCCCGCTGACTGTAATTCCAAAAAGGAAACAGTTCAGGCAAAAAAAGAAAGGGATAACAAAATCAAGAAAGAGGTCTCATAAACCCTCAACCAAAGCAAAAATGACTGCCTATTCAAAACAAGTCATCAACATCTGAACCATTATTGGGACATCAAAGCAAAGACTCAAGCAAGTTCTAACGCACGATCAACTGAGTTTAGGTTTGGAGAACATCACGAAGAGCGGGTGGGTACAAATAATTTGAGCCTTTATCCTTTGTTTCTTAAACCGTGAACCAAGCCACGTTATAACCCTTAAAAGTCCTAGCTGAAGCATGGGTTAGTTCGAAAGCATACTGTACGAAAGGTATCCTGACTCCTGAAGGCCTACAGTAAATACAGAGTTGACATCATGTTTTACAAACAATCACTTGTTTTATGAAAAAAATGCATTTTCAAAATCTTCAAGACAGACATAAGCTTTGCATTTTTAACATAACTTTGTTTGCATATGACTTTTTGTTTGAACAGCAGGGAAATTAGCACGATGAATACCTAGTGAACAAAAGCACTTCCAATCAAGGGGCACGGCATGAGTATTGTCCATCATCTGGGGCAATCCAATCAAGAGTCGGAGAATCTCTCAAAGGACAAAATAGCCTGGGGCAGATCTCCGCCTGAGTCACTTGGGGCATTTCAACAACGAATCTTGCCTGATCGAATACATTCTGGTGGCACGGTAAAAAGAGCCGTCATGAGGCAGGGGCAACTCCCTACATTCTAAGAACACAGACATAGTCGAAAAAATACTACGCAACATCAAAGACCCGCTAGGTTGACACACCTAGGCAAAAATAAGGGCTTCCCGGCGAACCAAAAGGGTTCGAGCAAAATGAAGGGATGAAATGAAAAATCTGTACACCCGGCAAGTCGAAAACCTGAAAAGGCGGCTTGGGCAAAAATGGGTATCCCGGTGGACTGAAAACCTGAAAGGGCGGTCCAGGCAAAAGTTAGGGATCAAAGCGTACGACTATGTCCTGTCATCTTGTCACCTGCCTACCTGAAGAAGGTTTGACCCTCAACTACTATCAGCATCCCACAAGTGCCTCCCCCATAGAAACAGGGGCAATAAAGAATGGTCTAAGCAATCTGATTGTTCTGTTTTCCAGGGTATCAGGGTAAGCTCCGTTGAAGAACATAGCCAACGCAGTTCAAAACTTCCCCAGGAGAGTCCAATCCAGCTTCACCAGCAAAGTTGGAATTCATATCCCCAAGCAGTAAGCTATTCCCCAGTAAATTCTGGAAGCTTCTCCCCTCGCAGAGCACGAACGCATCGTCCGGCTTGATTTAAAAGAGTTATTTCCTTAACAGGATATAACTGGGTTATCCTCAGCCAAAAGCCACGGAAAGATCGTCGTCGACACAGTCTCCTATCCCCAGCGAAGTCTATCACACTTCCAACACAGCAAGGTATCCTCAGCGAGTCATCCTCAACAATTCAGCAAAAGCATCTCCCCACAGAGTATTTCTTCCCAGCATGGTCGCTAGAATATCTTTTTCTCCCCGCAGAATCCTCCATTCGCCAAGTTTATTCCCCAACGGAGTTATCTTCGTCTACTGGAATTCTTGCAACTATTCCTCAACATTAGCCCAGGATACGACTTCCCGGCACCCGTCAAGGATTTATTTTTCTTAGACAAACATACATTCATAAAACGTCACATACATCATTATAGCATACATATGCATCATATTACATGAATCTCATTGATTTTGAAGACATACAGTTCATGCATCATGATTTGGCATGCAATTATGTTCTACCTTTTCAGGAAAAAGATCAATACAAAAATGACTACTATCAAACTATCGCAATTCATTCTTGATATAGTTTCAGATGTAAACCAGAGATGGTGACGTTCTGATGCTGCTTCCAGAATTCCTTCTAGATATAGTTTCAGATATGATCCAGATATGGTGACGTTCTGATGCTGCTTCCAGAATTCCTTCTAGATATAGTTTCAGATATGATCCAGATATGGTGACGTTCTGATGCTGCTTCCAGAATTCCTTCTCGATATAGTTTCAGATGTGATCCAGATATGGTGACGTTCTGATGCTGCTTCCAGATTTCCTTCTAGATATAGTTTCGGATATGATCCAGAGATGGTGACGTTCTGATGCTGCTTCCAGATTTCCTTCTAGATATAGTTTCGGATATGATCCAGAGATGGTGACGTTCTGATGCTGCTTCCAGATTTCCTTCTAGATATAGTTTCGGATATGATCCAGAGATGGTGACGTTCTGATGCTGCTTCCAGATTTCCTTCTAGATATAGTTTCGGATATGATCCAGAGATGGTGACGTTCTGATGCTGCTTCCAGATTTCCTTCTAGATATAGTTTCAGATATGATCCAGATATGGTGACGTTCTGATGCTGCTTCCAGATTTCCTTCCAGATATAGTTTCAGATGTAAACCAGATATGGTGACGTTCTGATACTGCTTCCAGAAGTCCTTTTTAGATGTTTCCCTCTCCGACGATGAGTGTGAGGTGATATTCTCCTATGGTTCCCTCTCCAACGGTGTGTGAGGTAGTAAGCCCTTTTCTAGATGTTTCCCTCTCCGACGATGAGTGTGAGGTGATATTCTTCCTATGGTTCCCTCTCCAACGGTGTGTGAGGTAGTAATTCCTTTTTTTAGATGTTTCCCTCTCCGACGATGAGTGTGAGGTGATCATTCATTTCAGATTATAATAGCTTATGGTTTTCTTCCCGATATTGCAAAGATGGTAATTCCCGCCAAGATTTTCTCAACGAGCGTTGTTGAAGCTAAAGTCGCCCAAGGTTCTCTTACCATCCATGCTAAGGCAGTAACCATCCCTGGTTCATTCATCAGCGTTTGAAGCTCCAGACTCAGCTCCTGTAACCAGTCAGGACACATCTATACCAAGCATCTAAAATCAGCTCCTGCAACGTGTCAGGTACTCATTTTCTCTTTTGCAGGTATGCAGGTTCTCGCTAAGGAATCTCTTACGCGATCAACATACAAATGGCATCTATAAGCCCATCACCCTATCTAGCAACCTCTAAATGGCATCTATAGGCCCATTCCCCCATCACTGCTACTATGTGAGCGCAAATTTCTGGGCACTCTAGTGTCCAATCATCTTCTACCTTCGGATTACGAAAGGCACGTCAGCCAATCTGCATCCTCAGGTCTAAGAAGATTGAACAGGGGCAACTGTTGCACCCCAAAATTTGCCCTCCCATATTCTCCAAGAAATTGCCAAGCCAAGTCATAAAATTCTCCAAGGGTTGCACAGTCCAACTGTCTCCTATACAGTCAAAGCTAGGGTTTGTATCCTGATCAAGAAATTGAAGGTTTCAAAGGCCCAATCAAGTCTCATATGCTTACAAATGTGGTCAACCATCTTCATATCAAGTTTCAAGGCATTCAGCTCAAAATTGCACAGTCAAAACCCTAAATTGCACTACAGTCAACTGTAGGGGCAAAATGGTCATTTGACAGTCAAAAGTTCAAATTTTTGGTCAACATATCATTTTGAAGCCACAAACATCATTTGATCAATGCTTGATCATGATTCTCAAAATTTGGCTCAGAAATCATCAAAGATGCAAAAGTTGCTATATTTGGACAGCTGAAAAAGTCAACTGAAATTGACCAGGGCATAACTTTCACATGGATTATCAGAAAAATTCCATCCAAAGCTCATTTTGAAGAGAAAGACATTTCCTACAATTAATCTTCATATTCCAAGTCCAAGAAATGCTCTCACAAAAAGTTATCAATTTCAACATTATAGGTCATTTTCAAAAGTCAACAAAAAGGGACTTTAAGTCAAAGGCCATAACTTGAGATTGGTAAATCAAAATGACATGGAACCAAAGGCATTGGTTATAGGACTCAAAGACCTTTCCAAAATGTCCAAGAACATGTGAAAAGCTTAAAAATTGAGCAAGTTATGCCTTGTGGAAGTTGGGAAATTTTTGGGAATTTTGAAAAGTCAACATTGATGCAAATGATCCAAAAATGCTAATGGGCCCATTTTTCTTCCAAGTTTCTTCATGCCAAGCCTATGCACGACCATTAGGCCCAAAGGGAAGTATTTTCTCATTTTTTAATTATTTATTTGAATTTATATTAATATTAATTCATTTAAATTACTTAAATACATGAAAAATATAAAGCTTGACCTAAAAAATCTTTTTATGCACATTCTAGGCTCAAGATCTCGTGCTTAGCCAATTATGGAAGGATTTGGTTTGATTTGAGCTGATTGAACAAAATTGCACATGGAAAAGATTTGAAAAAATCTTAAGAAAATCAAAGATTGAAAACTATGAATGCCTTGGATATTATCCAATTTTGTTGACCTAAGAGCTTCACTATATGATCAGAATCACAACCCTAAAGCTATTAGACTAGAAGCTGCGCTCAGAAGCCATACACAAACTTGAATTTTTTTCCATAAAACACAAAACTGATTTCAAGGTTATAGGTGGATTCAAGCCTCCATTCCTTTTCCAATAGCTTCCTTAGGCATTCCTGAACGTGTGCCAATCATAAACAACAAGCAAAGCTCCAAGAATTGGTAGATTATGTTCAAACTGAGTCACGAAATTCTTGAAATCGTATAGCATAATTCAAGCATCTTTTTGCATTTTTCTTTATTGATTCATGCTCATAATGATGTTTCTAAGCTAACCAACGTATTCAATTGTGTTTTTGTGCCACATATGCGATTCTACCATGTTTGAATATTAGGGTTACAGGTTTTTAAAATTAGGGCTTTTGCAAAGAAGAAAAATCAAAGCTTCAGACCATGGCCATTGAATTCAGTGCATTGAGACGGACATAAACCAACCTTCGCGAACAATTTATGAAGCTTATAGCGCTAATCGCTATTTTCCCATAGCCCACTTTCTGCAACGCCATGAAAACCGTGGCCATACGCTTTTGTTTACAGGGGACGTGAAGACGAAGATATCGTGGCAAGTTCTGATTCGTTGGTTCAAACTTTCGCGCGTTGGATCCACTAATTCTCCATTTTCTTTTCAAAATCTTTATTTGTTCTTAATATATCAAACAGGTTAAGTGGCACAGATGGCAAGCGCTTATTGTTTCAACCTCCAAGACCTGGGTTCGAGTCCCAGGTCTGAGTAATTTCCATATTATTTTTCCATTAGTAATTACATGCAGGCATAACGTTAAGACTCACCATGCACGTTCAAGGATCAACCAGCCACGCGTCCTGGAGATCAATCAGAGGGCTCAAATTCAAGGCATATGGTAAACGTTGGTCAGCCTTGCTACATGCTACGCAAAAAGTCAATGGACCAAAGTGTTGATGGGCCTGAATGCTAGGCCTATACCTCCAATTTTGGGGCTACCCCCCCCCCCCCCCCCTGGTTTGCCTTCACTATTTTTATTTATTTATTTTTTTATTCTTGTTTTAATTGTTATGTTTATTTTAATTATTGTTTATTTAATTAATTATTTTTTAACAAAAAACATCATAAAATCAGAAAAGACAAAATGTAATAAATATTTTTATTTTAATTATTTTTATAGATAAATTGCATGTAAATGAATTTAGTATAATTAGGTTTTTTGCAATTTTAATTCTTTTCATAAAAAATATAAAAAATGTAGAATTTAGGTTTAATTGTTAATTCTTTTTTATTCCCTTTTTTTAATCATAACATTATTGTTTTATTTATTTTCATAAATTGAATTTTGCATGTAAATTAACTTAGATTTAAATTAGGTTAAAACTTAATATTTTCGCAATAAATTTAAAAAAACATTAGAACTAGGGTTTAGCATTTTATTTTTAATTTCAATAAATTCTTTTTCTTTTAAATCTTAAAAAATACAAAAATACCAAAAACATTCTTTTCTTTAATTTTAATTCTAATTCCTCATTAAATTTAATTTTTCGCAAAAGGGTCCAACGCCCATATTGTTTAATTTATTTAATTTCGCATATTTATTTTTATGTCGTTTAATTAATTTTGTATCTCTCCCAAAGCCTTGTAACAATTTTATTTCTCGCACTTTTATTGCTTTATTTATTTTTCCGTCAAATCGGGTCCGGATTTTAATTTGGCGATGTGGACCCGCGCCCTTTGTAATAGTTTAGATTTATTTTCCCGCAAACTTTATAAACTGTTAAATATGCATGCAAGAATGAATGTCTAAATAAAATCAAGCGTAGAACACAACAAACATGACAAGACAAATATCAATGAAAACGACACACGAATCGCACACACCACCCCTAGGGTACGCCTCACTGTTGCCTTTCGAAAGGTGATCGTCGAGTAGAGGACGTCTTAGTAAGTCCTCATGATCCGGGAACCTGGCATGAGGGTAGCTTCTAAGGTGTCTTCCCATTGCTCCGGTGATCACCATGTCCCTAAACTCGAATTGACCCGAACACCTCCAACGGTGGTGCTACCTACCTCTCAATGGTGGGATGGCACTACTTTAAAGGACATTTACACAGACGAATTCCTTAGGGTAGGTAGGTTCTCAAGGATACTTGCTCTAATCTCAAAACAAACTCAAAAAGACTTTTCACACTGACACTTTTCAAAAGCTTTCAAAGCAAATTTTTCAAACACTCTGACGTACGAGTCGATCTGAAATTTTTCAAAGAAACTTTTTTTAAAACCCACATTGAAAAGCAAACAAACATTTTTGAAAACACAATGAGCAAGTATCTAAGAGCCCATGGATAACCATGGATAGAAAGGGTGCTAACACCTTCCCTTTCTATAACCTACCTCCCGAACCGAGAGCAATCTCTTTAAAGGAATTTTTCTGTGCTTTTGTCCTTTCCATTTGGAGAAAATAAAAGACGGTGGCGACTCTTGCTTACCGCGACATTTCGCGAACCAGCGATAAACAGTCAGTTCCAGATCCACCGATCACACTTGCCTAAAAGATTTGCAATGAAGGTAACTGCCATAGAGGAAGCCCAGGACATTAGCAAGTTAAAAGTGGATGAACTTATTGGGTCTCTTCAGACTTTTGAGATGGGGATCACTGATAATGGTGACAAGAAGAACAAAAGCATAGCACTTGTATCCAACACTGATGTTGAATACAAGGAGGATGAAGAAGAAAACATATCAGAAGCCATTGCCATGCTCGGAAGACAGTTCAACAGGCTCATCAAAAGAATGGACCCAAAGTCAAGGTCTAATGTTCATAACATTCCTTCTGACATTGACAGTTCCAGCAGAAGACCAAGGTCAAGAAGATAAGGGAAACCAAGGCAGAGGTATTCAATGCCATGGATGTGAAGGATATGGACATATTCGAGCTGAATGTCCTACCTTTCTTAAGAAGCAAAAGAAAGGAATGACTGTTACTTGGTCTGACTATGATTCAGAAAGCAACTCTGAAGAAGAATCTGCCAAACTAGTTACTGCCCTAACTAGTGTTTGTACTTCTGAAAGTGACACCAGTGATGAAGAAGTGACATTTGAAGAACTGGCTGATACCTACAAGAAATTGTCTATCAGAAGTGGTGAAGTCTGTGTGCAAAATGAGAAACAATCAAAACTCATTATAAAGCTGGAGGCTGAAAAGAGGGCAAATCTTGAAACTATAAGTCATTTAGAAGGAGAAGTTCAACTGCTGAACTCACAACTGAATCAAATGACCAAATCTGTCAAGATGTTGACCAATGGAACAGACAAATTGGAAGAGATCCTTCAGGCTGGACAAAATATGGGAAATAAATCTGGCCTAGGATTTGTGGAAACAAAGAAATTTGGTACCGGGAAGCAAATGTCAAAACGGATGTCTCAACATTACTCTCAACATCAGGGATAGAGACATATGAAGAAGAGGTACCAAAGATGGAGATGTCATCATTGTGGGAAATATGGTCACATAAAGCCCTTCTGCTTCAGATTACATGGATATCCTAATCAGAACTCAGATGTCAAACCTAAGTCTAAAAAGGTACCACACGCTCCTCAATGGAAGAAAAAGGCTACTGCACTGATAGCTCACACTTCCCTGAAGATCTCTGCAAAGGAAGATTGGTACTTTGACAGTGGATGTTCCAGACACATGACTGGATTCAAAAATCTCCTCAATAATGTTATGCCTCACACCACCAGTTTTGTGACCTTTGGAGATGGTGCTAAAGGAGAAGTCAAAGGAGTTGGTAATTTGGACTACCCTGGAGTTCCAAGTCTGAATAAGGTACTGCTGGTAAAAGGGCTGACTACTAATCTCATCAGTATCAGTCAATTATGTGATCTAGGATTCATGGTCAACTTCTCAAGATCTGAATGTCTAGTGTTTAATGAAAAACTAGATGTTGTAATGAGAGGAATCAAATCCAAAAATAACTGTTATGTGTGGCAGCCTGAGAACACTGATATCTCAACTATGAGTCAAATCATCAAAGAAGAAAAAGAGATGAAACAGTGGCAGCATAAGCTTGGAAGAATGAAAAGAGCTATTCCTATGGAAGCTGTCAGAAGAACTCCAAAACTACAGGCTGATAATATATGTGATGTGGCAAATAAAGTTGAAGAAGAATGTGTTGTCAGAACCTTAAGTCATCTTGACAAGGATGTTGGAAAGAACAAGTCTCATAAATTCTGTTCTCAAAACATCTGGTCAAAACAGATGCTACCTGAGTACAATGTTACACAAGATGTTGTGACATTGTGGTGTGATAATCTGAAAACATTCAACATCTCCTTGAACCCTATTGACTTTGAAGAGAAGAAGTCATTTGAACTGGAACATAGTTTCTCTAAGCTTCAGCTAACTGATTCTTCTACCAAGGCGCTTGTTGGAAATAAACTTGAAAATTTGAGGGGCAGATTGGGTATTCACCAACATGAGAAATTATAGCAATTAGTTTTGCTGAAAACAAGGGTTGAAGGGATTAATTTTATATTTAGTGGGTTAATCATATTCATTCACAATTCCTTCAAAAGCCTTAAGAAGTTGAAGAGACTCCCTTTTACTCCCTACCTCTCTCATCCTTGCAACCTGTTTCCTCCTCCCAATCAAAGAGTTTTCTCAAAGTTAAACAAAATGTCTCAGACATCGTCTTCCACCATGGCGGCTTCGTCTCCCTCATCATCGTCATCATCTGATCAAGATTCTAGGGCAATCACTACATGCATAGAATCTGAAGTTCTTGAGGTCACTCCTCTCAGGGAGATGGCAACTGACCCAGCCAGAGTCAAAAAGCTCAGAACCAGACATGCAGGAAGAGCTCAAGCTACAGTCTCTGGTAATTCTTCTCATCCTTCGTCTTCTATACCTAATAAAGAAGGATCAGTTCAAGTACATCAAGCTATTGCTAGACTGGTTACTAGCATTCTGAGTGGCAACCAATCTGTACCGGGGATTTCTATCCCTTTGAATCAATCAGAAAGTCCAAATGTGGAAGGTTCTGAAAATGTAGATGTCACTGAGGATGTTGTGACACCAAAAGACAACATTCAGAACCCCTCTGAAAAGGCTGCTGATCCACCTATCATTGATGTGGATGAAGATTACTCAGATAATGAACTGATTGCTAATGTGAACCCTAGCATTGCTAGGAGATTGATGAAAAGAAAGAGTAGTGAGAATGTTAAACCTGATGCTAAGAAATCCAAGGCTGAAGGGATGGCTGAGAAAATTCAGACAAAAGGGAAGAAGGCACAGGTGCAGACTGCTAGACAACCAATCTCTAAGAAAAGTAAAGAACCTGAAACTTCTGATTCTGATGATGAATCAGAATTTGAGATTGATATTGAAGATACTCCCATCAGAAGGAAGCTCCCCTCCAGCAAGATTGCTAGAGTGCTTGAAGTGCCAACAGACAACATCTCCTTTCATCATCCTGACAATGCAAACAGATGGAAGTATGTTTGCTTGAAGAGAATAGCCTTGGAGAGAGAACTCAACAATGATGCCTTGGAGTGCAAAGACATCATGGATCTGATCAGGAATGCTGGGCTAATGAAGACAGTGATGAAGTTTAACAAATGTTATGAAAATCTGGTTAAGGAGTTTGTAGTGAACTTGTCCAATGATTGTGCTGATGGGAGGTCAGCTGACTTTGAGAGTGTGTTTGTTAGAGGAAGAAGGGTCAAGTTCTCTCCATCAGAAATCAATAAGTTTCTTGGAAGAACAAATAAGGACTGTCCTGATCTAGAGGCAACTGACAATGAAGTGTGTTTAACCATCACTGCCAGGCAAGTAAAGTGTTGGCCATTGAAAGGGAAGCTGAATGCTAGTAAACTCAGCATGAAATTTGCCATCTTGCATAAAATAGGTGCAGCAAACTGGGTGCCTACAAATAACAAATCAACCATCTCCACAGGATTGGGGAGATTTATCTATGCTGTAGGAACCAAGACTGCCTTTGACTATGGAAGGTACATCTTTGAACAAACTTTGAAGCATGCTGGCAGTTATGCTGTCAAAGGACCAATTGCTTTTCCCTCCCTCCTTTGTGGAATCATCCTTGCACAGTACCCTGACATCCTTGTAGCAAGAGATACAGTCTGCAAAAGAGCTCCTGCCCTTGGCCTGCACTACAAACTGTTTCAGGGATCTCATGCTCCAGACATTGTCATAACATCAGTTGAGACATCGTCTGCAAAGACCCAGTCCAAGACATCAGATGTCATAGCTGTTTTAAAAGAAACTTGCAAAGATCTGGATGCTAGAAAAAGGACCCTAGAAGCTCTAATAGCCAGGCTAGAAAAGGAGGAAGCTGAAGAAAGCAGAAGGGAAGAAGGTATAGAAGCTGAAGGACAGCTCAACATTGAAGAAATTGGCTCCTCTGAATCTGATGACAGTGCTTGAAGGTTGATTGCTGCTTGGTGGTGGAGTTTGGAAGTGTGTTCTGCTGTTGTCAGCTGCTGATCTCATTATTTTGTTTTGGATAACTGTATAACTTTATGAACATGTATCTTTGGCCCATTTGTGGCTAAAGAGGGGGAGAATATTTTGGTACTTGCTTAATTAGTACTTGACATTATATTTTTCTGCTGTCACTTCTGTCACTTATTTCTGCTGCTATCTATCTATCTCTGATTGTTTAGGGACTTTAGCCAAAAATCTGCCAAAGGGGGAGTTTGTAGGTGTTTAGGTATTGGCTTGCATTTTTGGTAAATCCCAAGTGTATGTGTGAATGTCATGACTGATGTCATAACATTCTAGTTCAGGTTGTACTAACTCAATAGGTACATGTGCAGAAAAATATTGTAATTCAAATACTGATGTTTATAAGTGTGTATCTGAGCATGTTTGCAAAATGATCACATTTTGCTAAATCAGTAGACAGGTTTTCTCAGATGTCATAACAGATGTTATGACATCCTGTTCTGAACTAACAGGATTGCAGGATTGGATAAGTCTGAGTTTTTTCAGGAAATAACTCAGTCCTTTCTGAACAGAATCCTGCGTTTTCTGAGGAGTAACCTAGCTCAATCCTAACCTGATCAATAAAGTACTGTGACCTGGTCTTTAGGTCAAACGGAATCAACCCTAGGTTTTTGGAAACCCTAACTGAAGTTACAGCTGCTATATATTCAACAGAGCTGCGGTTTTTCAAGATATCCCTGCTGATTGATTAGAAGATCAATTTTGTAATCTGTATAGATTTGTTTATTGTACTCCAAGCAATTATCATTGTGATAAGTGCCTTGGAATAGGTTTCAATTGTAAGGGTTATGTAGCACTCAAAGCTTTGAAGCAAGAGTGTTTGAATGTTACTTGACTAAAGATGTGAAGCAGAGTCAAGTTAGTTGTGTACATCACTCAAAGCTGTGAAGCACGAGTGATTGTGTTACTTGATTAAAAAGCTGTGAAGCTTAATCAAGTGTGTGTTTTGAAGAGTGTCTTCATCAATTCTTAAGTCAAATTGGTTTATGTATCACTGCTGTGATTGAGGGGGAGTGAGTAGGAACTCAGGTTTAAGTTGTACTTAGATTAGAATTGCATTGAGTAGGTCTTAAGTGAAGGAGATAAACTGGTTGGTTTATTCCTGAATTAACATCTCTTATAGTGGATTCTCTCCCTGGCTTGGTAGCCCCCAGAGTAGGTGTTGTTGCACACTAAACTGGGTAAACAATTGACTGTGTTATTTACTGCTTTTGTATTTACTGTCATATAGTAAGTCAGATACGGTGTCATAACATTGGACGTGACATTGAGTATTTGCAGCCAGAATTTCAGATAGATAGAT